>JABSTQ010005871.1:0-23275 GCA_013358835.2 Ixodes persulcatus | reverse complement strand
AGCGAGGAGCGATAGTTGGGGGATATTATCTTCCAGAAATTTTTAGGGTTGTTATGCAGAATACTAAAAAGATCCTCAAAAAAGAACTTGTGTTTAGCCAGACGAAGGTTCTGAGTGTAGGTCTTACGACACGAAATGTAGACATCCGAGGCAGCGTCGCAGTCTAGACGTCTTGCTCTTCTAAACAATCTTTTTTTTTTTATTGTTGAGGGACCTTAATGCTTTTTTATACCATGGGTTGCAATCATCGCTCCGTATATGGACAGAGCGTACAAACAGGTCAACGAGATTATTTAACTTGTTTTTAAAAAGTAACCAGTTCTGTTCCGTGGTCCTAGAGTAAAAACTGGCGGTATGCAACGGTAGATATGCAGAAAGATTGCTGTTCATTGCGTCGAAATTGGCTTTGGAGTAGTCCTTGATAATTTTTGAGGATGGGTTTCTATAATGGTTGGGTAAGGATAACTCCACGGTCAGCAAGTTGTGGTCGCTAAAACCTTTCGTTTGGCTAATGGATGTCACCAGGTCTGGGGACGTCGTTAGAACAAGATCAAGGATGTTGTCTTCACGTGTAGGTTTGTTGACGACTTGGGTGAGATTATGGTTTAAGCATAGATCGAGAAAATCCCTGGCTTTACTTGACCCACTAGTTGTTAGACTAAGCCAATCTATGTTAGGGAAGTTAAACGGGGCGTGCACGATATTCAATTAGTTTTTTCACTTCACACGGCTTACTGTCGTGGGACTCAAGGATACTCAACGCAACGCCACTGACCAAGAAACTCCTTGTTGCGGCTGTAATTTCGTTGCGAACTGTAGGTTTGTGTAGCAGTACGCACCGATGACGATATTTGAATGCGGCTCATAGATTGAGATTATTTGGGCTCGTGATAATCATAAGCACATTCAGTGTCTGTGTCCATCGCGCATGAAGGCAAGAGCCGAACCATAAATGTCTGGAACTGCGCGTGGTGCCTTGCCAATGGCTATGAATCACATGGCGCATATAATCCAGATCCTTGACTCCAGTTGAGTTGAGACTGCTCGTTTTTCGTTTATTTTTTTCTGCGACCTCGATTGCGTGTGTGAAAAACGAACGAGTTTCATCATTAACGTACAGGGATCCGTTTGCGCCAAGTACACAAATCGTTGCATTGCCCCTTTAAAGTTGCCAAAGACCAAGACATTTGATCCTGGGTACTGCTCATTGATTTCAAGCAGCAGAGAATGAAGTTTGTGGCAAAACATGCCGCTGTAATTCGGAGGTCGGTAGCAGACACCGATTACAGTTTTTGTGCAGGACGATGCAACACAAACATAAGTAGCCTCGATATTTGAGCTGGTAGTAATATGAAAGGAAGAAATGCATTTTTTTACCGCTATTAGCACACCACCTCCTCTCTGTGCGAACCAATCACATCGGTAACACGGAGGAGGCATGCAGAAAAACAAATCGAGGGCACTGTTTCGTCTTTTTGTGCGTTCCCTCCGTCGTCCCGGTACTTTTTGCGCCATTGTTTCCTCTAACGAAACATTAACTCGCCTAAGTTTTCATCTAACAAATCGTCAGTCTCCCTCCCAATAAATACGGTCGAAAGCGGGTGGACTGCCAGCATTTGATTGTCTGCATCTGCTTCATGCACATTTCTAGCTCCTCCAGTCATACGTGCAGGCGGGATGTCGTAACTGTTTTTCCTGTCGCATTGCGTTAGTAAGACAGCTCGTTAGAAAGCCTGCAACAAGCCTAGTGGACGAGTGTTTCCCCGTACCTGAACTAGCCAGATACAGACGAATCATAGCCAATTTTGGTAACCTCAAACTGTCTAGGTTGGCAGCTGGCTACGGCTGATCCCTAGTCACCTAGCCGGTGTCCGGTTTGACTGCATAGTAATACCTTTTCTTCCTGGCACCACCAGTTTGAAGCACATGCACACTTTTCTGCCCTCCACTTCGCGTTGCACGGAACCAAAGTTGACGGGCACAGTGCAATCTGTGGACTCCACTGGCAAGGTTTCGGGACGAGGCGACCGCAATTTTGCAGCCCCCCTCCAAATGTGCAAAAGCACGGCTATAGATACGGTGCCTGGACGTTGTCTCTGACGGGTGTGTTTAGTGTCCTATCTCGACCGTGCATCGAAAACGGTCCTGAAGTGGCAACAAATAGGGCCACAAAAGCCAGGCTGTCGGATGTTGCGATCCTGGCAATTGGTCATAGAAATTCCGGCGAAAAGCACGAGAGAATGCAAGTGTCGCCGTCGTCAGGGCGTCCCAACTCCTGGCTGCCAAAGTGTCCGTGGACTGTCGAGCTGGAGAGCGACGTGCAGCGAAGCAGACGTCTGCCACTTCCACCACGGCTGCTGCAACACTGCCAGGATGACTTATCGAGAGAGTGACGCTTCTATGACATTATCGGGCGGAAATTGAAAAACTATTCGCTCACGCCTACCGTGTTACGGTAGGCGTGTGCGAATTTTCAGAACTTTCGACTATTGCATCAAACAACATGCTAGTATTCGATTTGATTTCTGTGTAAAACAGTGGCAGTACTTGGAAGTTTCGCTACATTTCTTAAGTTTGTGATGTGTTCTTGTGGGGTTAGTTATAGCACGGTGCCTGGACGTCGTCTCTGATGGGTGTGGATAGAATCCTACCCTGCCCATGCATCGAAAGTGGTCCCGAAGTTGCGACAAATGACGTTGCAGAACACGGAGTGTCATGCTCTCAGATGTCGTGATCCCGGCAATTGGTCGTGGAAACACCGGCGAAAAGCACAAGTGAACACCGTGCTCCGCACTTTGTCGAGGAAGGTGATGCATAGATTCACAGGCGACCATGGCAGGCTTTCAAGCGAGATCTCCAGCCAGCACTCGTGGTGTGGTCGCATGTTCTCCGTTTAAAAACCTTGAACCAGTGATTTCCTAAAAAGGTGGCTTGCACCGGAATTGCCTCAAAACCATTTCGAAGAGTGGCGCTCCTCAATGGTGGAACACTGAGTCGATGCACTCCACTGTGCCGGACAGATGGCTGAACCCTTTTAATCGTGCAGAGACTTGTCCCAGCATTGCCAGTGCTGGTAGCAGGAACAACGTTGATTTTTTCAGTGCATGTCAGGGCAACAAAAACTGCACTGGGAGCGTACAGTGTGCTCAACTGTTAAATATAATGCGGGAGCGGTGGTCGGTACTGATATCAGAGCTGTTTAGCGATTAAATCATTGATGCGGTGAAGAATAAGGCGGCGACTCTTGCGATTGTCGCCACTCCCCGATACAATTATCGCATGACCTCCTCAATACTTTCTTTATCACCCATGCTTTGAATTTTTACTTGTTTGTTTTGTTTTTGACACCTACGGATTTATTATGCAAGGCTACCATATCTCGGTGATCTTGCAGTTTCTCTGATAAAGGCCAACTTCTTTAAGCAACAAAAACAAAGAGCGACTTTTTCTTTTTTCTTTTTGGTTGAGTCACGCATTGGTGATTGTTTCGGAGCTGTAGTGTAACTAAAGAAAATAACAGCGGCAAAAGCTGCCATAGTGAGCTGGTAGGCGACGCATGCACTCTCTCCGGTCACTGCTCCCGCGTTATATTTAACAGTTGAGTACTTCGTACATTCCGCGCTTCTGCGCACCAGTGCGGATGACCGAGGTAAATAAAAAAAAGATAAGGCGGCCCATAGCAGTAATGAACATTGCCATGCTGGTCTTAAAAACGAGGGATTGCACATGCAAATACACCACGAGGAGTAATGCGTGAGCGTCGCATGAACGCATGATGGCTGGTGATATTGGTGATAATAGGGTTTTTTCACGAGACCATGATTCAACTCTACTATTGGTTCCTAAATCTCACTGGAACCCGCCGGAATTCATGTTGGAGGCATTCGTCGCTGTTATCTTATGTGTTCTGTGCTTTAAGGCCCTGTTCGCACCATAGTTTGTCTGCTCACTCGAGGTTTAAAATGGTGAGTTGCGCCATAATTGATTGTTCCAGTTGTAAAAGTTGCCGACTTCGGAACAATGGCGACCTGTATTGGTTTTTCTAGAATTCTGGCAATCGGGAACCTGGACGAGGCGACGCTCGAACAATCGGTTCGCCGGCGTAGTAGACAGCAGAATGCGGCAAATCCTGGGCGAAGAACGAGAAAGAAAGCAACAAAAGAACAGAGAAAGAAAGCAGTCGAAGGGTATATGTTTCGTCGCGACAAGTTGAAGTTGCTCGAGCGCTTGTCAACTTTATTTAATTTTGTTTGTGCACGATTCCGGTGTTTTTCTACAAAGTAAGAGAAAATAACAAGGTACAGACCTTGCAGGTTATGTTTTGCTACTTCTTTGTGCATATAAACGCGTCGCCAGCGATATGGGCTCATCGGGACTGCCAACTGGGACCGCCGATGTCCGCTTCTATGCCCTGTCATTCGGAAGCGGCCAAATGCATGGGACCTTTCGCTCTAGATTATTATATTAACTCTGTGATCTCGACAGAGAAGTTTGTGGAATGTACTTTGTGTCGGGTGAGGAACCTTTTTGCTGGAACATATGCTGAAAAGTGGTTATGTAAAGACGGCTCTACGGCACTACTGCTGCCGCAATAAGATGCCGAATGCCTCCAACATGGTACGACAATGTTGGTTTCGATTTCTATTCTAACTTGAAGTGACGTCAGGTGCAAAAAAGGCCTATTCAACATTGGATTGCAAAAACAACTGCATGCCCTAAAAAGGGAGTTCCATGACAATGGCATCGCACAGAACCTAATTAATTAAGATTTAACGAGTGATGGTGCTCTGCAGCACCTAGAGCGAAAGCGCTTATTGTAGAAACCATGCAGGAACTCTGGGTTCACTCCCCACCTCTGCCCGTTTCGATCTGGATGAACGCTGCATTGGCATGCGGTCACGTATCTCTACTGCATTATGCATGTTAAAGTCCCTAGGCTAGCAGTTCTACTACAATTGCTAAATGGACCTTTTGCAGAAATATTGGTTTGAGATTAAGTAAATTTGATACCCTCTCTCTCCCTTAGGGGGAGGATGATTTCTTTGTGTCAACTTCGGGGCCGAAGATAACCTACGATAGGGACAAAGTCGAGATTTGGGGGAGCCGTATCTAGGTCACAGCGGCTCAATTAGCGACTCCAGTAAACTATAGGGTGCGCGCTGGACGACGGCTGACGGACGGCTGAATGGCGGACGAAAGGAGCTCGTTTTCGTCTGTAAGCACGCTGACCACCATAAACTTCTTGCACTGCAGCATGGAATCGGTGTTTCATATGAAAGCAAAGCAATTTTTCGATGCTTTTTTTTTTTTTTTCGGTACGTAGGAATGACGCAGCGGAAGAGTAAAAATAATTACTGGAAACAATGTTTCTATGCTGTCTACGAGAACCAACCCGCGATAGCAGACGCCAGAGTCAAAACGACCTCCTCTCTTGAGCTTCTCGGCGTTGCCGCTACGCGGCATCGATTTCGCTGGAGTCGCCAATGAGCAAAAGGGATGTAGCTAACCTTTTGGGTGTGGAACAAGTGAGAGACATTGCGCGCGCGTTGCTTTCTAGCCACTTGTCTCGAACCCAGTCGCGTGTCTAGGGGGCAGCACATATTTGGCAAGAGGTGGATTTCTCATTTAAAGCTCTATGGCGTAAGCCAATGCCACGCCAAACCTCAAAGGCAGACAAACCTTAGGCTGTCAAAACACGAACACCAAATTTGTTTTCTAGTTTGAAGGCATAGCAGCGGAACCACCAAAGCGCGTTAACCTAAGCCTCGTCCCCTCCCTTTTCTATCCCCTTCAAACTGGGCATTGAGGACGCTGCGACGTCACGAAAGAAGGCCCGTCGCCCCTTTGCAGAAGGGCGCGGTGGTGACGTGCTTGAAATAGGCCAATCAGAGCGTTAGAATTTTCCCCATGTGTACTCCACGGGAAGTGGGTACCCGGAGAGGTGTGGGGCTTGCTTCGGGTCCGAGTATGGTCATGACGCTACCCGCGGTTGTGAAGAGGCGCTATGTTGATATTAAGAAGACTGTCTAGGTGGTACAGCCCACTGCTCGACTAATTTTCATCCGTATGCATTTATTAGTTTCGGTTTTGATTTGAAGTTTGCTTCCCAGCTAAACATTATTGAACATATTTTCAAGAAATTAACTGGTATCCTCAGTACAGTTTGCTACCACGAGTTACCGCCATTCGGAAAAGTATATATTTTTGGGAAATGTTTTGACTGTAAACAGGTATTGTTATCAAATGTTATTCAGTTTGAAATCCACAGTTATGCCTAAAACGAGCCAAAGCAAGCCAAGCCAGCAGGTGCTGTGGCTGTTGAAGGCGCACGCCGGCGCACGCAACGCAGGTTGAAAATTTCGAACTTGTGGAGTGCACTTCGCAAACTTATACGTGGTGTTAACCGCGAAGGAAGCTCAACACTACTTAGATCCCTGGTGTGCCCGCCGAAGCTGTTCTTCCGCTGTGTGGACTTGGCGACGGCGCAAGGAGTGCTCGCACCGGGGTTGGCGAAGATGAAGAACGAAGACGACAAGTTTCACTCGGGCTCAGACAGATCTGACCGATCGCGCTCATCCAGCCACTCCAAAAAGTTCCGGATGAACGAGGGCGACTGGCTTTGCGCCGATTCCCAGTGAGTGCCAACGTCCGCACCCACTTGGCGACGTCGCCGCGGCTAGGCCTACCGCGCTGCTTCTGAGTTCGTTGGGCTACGTCAAAGACTCCGATCTTTGGCGGAGAAAAGCATTACAGTGTCGGGGCATTGGCGGCCGAGACTAGTTGTCCGTAAAGCACGCTGTGGCTTCATCCAGGAATACTGCGGCAAAGCCTACCGCAGCTGCGAAGGCGCGAGAGCTTCAAAACGCGCACTCGCGCACGGCCCTTCCGAGAGCCACGCGCTGTCCCCTTACCACAACTAAAGGCTGTCCCTACCCAACAAGAATATTATAGCCTTTTAAGGCGATAGCTTTACGGGCGAAACTTTGCAGATATTGGGGAATTGTAGTAGACCGTTTCCGCAGCCCGCTAAGCACCCGGGTAGCGCTCCGTAATCCGCCACAAGACTTTGAACTATGCACATAAGGCTGGCGGCGCGCATGCGCAGCTGCGGCGTTTTCTTCGGGGATACCGTAGCGGAGGAGAAAAACGGTCTACTACAATTCCCTGTTTAGAGCTCGTGGGCTGTCTTCGACGGTATGAAAAAACCCTTCTCTTCCTTTTTAGTGCGAGGAAAGGGAAGTCGGGACTTCCCGTCGGCCCTACCGCGCGAAGAGAGCGAAGAGGGCAGCCTTGGCGTCCCGCCAAGAATGGCGCGACAAGGGGAGAATCTGCGTGTCGTTTGCTTGAAACAGTTGTTTCCAAACATTGATAGTTGTTTCCAAACATTCCTTGCATTATGTGAAATCCCACTTTGGCAGTATCCAGTTGCTATGCGTAATGTTGAGCATAGTTGTAAACCCGAGACTGGGGATACGGACAAGGGACAAAACACAGAACGACACGGACGAAGTCTCAACTGAGACTTCGTCCGTGTCGTTCTGTGTTTTGTCCCTTGTCCGTATCCCCAGTCTCGGGTTTACAACTATGCTCAACTTACACCAGCTAGCCTGCACCCTCACCGTTGCGTAATGTTGGATGGTTTTAGAAACTTCCACCACACTTACCCCCTTGCTTCACAGACCACCGAGCACTGGTGGCGGTCGTCAGTAGCATCCACAATGGCTATGGGAATTAACCACGTTGCTTTTTTTTTTTTTTTTCGCAGTGTCTAGCGTTAATGACGGAACCCGAAACCATAATTAAAGTTACGTCCGACGTAACTCTACGTCAAGGTTTTGAGTTACGTCCAACGTAACCCAATATGAAGATTAAAGTTACGTCCGACGGAACTCCAAATAAAAATTAAAGTTACGTCCGACGGAACTCGAAATAAAGAGCAACATTACGTCCGACGGAACCCAAAATAAAAATTAAAGATACGTCCGACGTAACTTTACCCTTAGGTTTCGAGTTACGTCCGGCGGAAATAAGTTACGGCCTGTGTAACCTACGGAACCTTATTGAATGTTACGCTTTGTGGCCGAAACACGGCGTAAACATAAAAATATATATAATCAGTTCCGATGCAGCTTTGGTAAATTGGTCAAATTCGCGGCGCTATTCGTACCTCCAGGTTTGTTGAGGGGGTTGGAGTGTGTTCCTCGTATGTTGAGGCTGCGTAGGCCTGGCGGGTTCGATACCCGTTACATATGCTTTTTTATCTCGTTTTTTAGCAATTTTTTTCTCCTTTAAGAGGAATTTTTTTCGATTTGTTTTTAGATATAAACCACTTCTTCCTAGACGCGACACACAACAGAAAAGAAAAAAAAAAAAAAAAACATTAACAAAATGGAAACCGCAGCACGCGTGCTGCGAGCCAGAGACTGCTGAGACCCTGAGACAACAGTGTTGGGGTGTTGGTTCGCACGACAGATTGAGGGCCCGTCGTCTTGTCCAAAGCGTTGAAAGCCACTATATGCGCCGTGATCTAGAAAAATTGTGTGTTTCGTATGTTTAGACAGTTTTGATGCTATAGTACGCATCCACGGGTGACTTGTCTCGTAGCTCTAGATGAGAAATTTAGCCACTGCAGTACAACTGCTAACCAGTGGGGTCTTTAACGTGCACCACGCATAGTAATTATACGAACACATGCCGGTACCACGACCTACGCCGGTACAAAACTCATCCAGGTCGAAACGGGCAGCGGGTGGGGGTAACTTTATTTTTATTTCGAGTTCCGTCGGACGTAACTTTAATTTTCACATTGGGTTCCGTCGAACGTAACTCGAAACCTTGGAGTAAAGGTACGTCGGACGTAACTTTAATTTTTATTTGGAGTTCCGTCGGACGACGTAACTTTAATTTTGATATTGGGTTACGCCAGACGTAACTTGAATCCTTACGTAGAGTTACGTCGGACGTAACTTTAATTTTTATTTCGGGTTCCGTCGGACGTAACGGTAGACACTGCGTTTTTTTTTTTTTAACCGCAAAAATAAACTATGCATTGTTAAACGCTCAGTCTCCACCCAAAAGTTAGCGCTAGTGGTCAGAACCGGATGCCAAGGTTTCAGAACTGACGGTTATATTAATTGAATAGTTACAAGGTCAAATGGGCCTCGTCAGCCACCAATTTCCAATTAAAAATTTTTGAAAATCGCGTATAACTTTTAAATTAAATTGACACTTTGGCATTTGGTCCAGACCGCTACGCGACATTTTGGGTGGAAACTAATCGTTCGATGATGGATAGTTCTTTTGTTAGTCTTTTATGTATGGTGAGAGAAACGCTAACGTTTTCCCAGAGACACCCTGTACACAAAGCAAACTGAGGCAGGGCCTTATTTCTTCTACACTTTTGACTGCCAATATTAAGAGAGTGCAGAATCTGCAACCTCACCGTCACCCGGGCTCCGTGCTGAGTGAGAAAACAAGTTTAGATGTTTTCCCTAAAAGGGCCCGCAACTTTTTAGCGGAGCTTTAGGGTTGTGGAATGCTCCTGTACTTTGCTCGGCTGCTCGGCCCTTGCAGGCCACAGCAGCACTGAGTAGCGTAAGATACTCAGTGCCAAGGGGACAACGTCCCTTGGTACGTCGTCTCGTCTGGGAGACAGTTTTGCTCTAAAAAAAGGCCAAGGCCGAGCACGCAGCCCAGTCTACCTTCTGGAACATTTGTGTGAGGCAAGGCTATAGCTCAGTTTTCATTCTCTTCGCCTAGTTCTCGTTCTGGCAATGTTTCTAAGTTGTGAGAGTTCCGAATATATGGCCAACTGAACTTTTCCTTTCCTCGGCACATTTGAACTGAGAATGTTAAATATGAGCTTTCCTCTTCAGAGGATGAGATTAAATTTTTTAAATATGGAGTATGTGTGCCTTGAAAAGAGCTGTGCAATGATTTTAATCCTGATCTTGATCATTTCTTGCTCTTGATCATTTTGCAAAAATTGTGGCAGATATTGTTTATGTGGCATTGGCCCAAGCTGAATGGGAAAGCCCGTTTGCCGCGTGGAAGATGCTGATGGAGGTCTCTGTGTGGCATCTTGTTTCAGGTGTGGAAATGTCAACTTTGCTCGAAGAAGCAGCTGCAACCGTTGTGGAAAGGGTGAGCTTGACTCGTTGCTCGGTTTATCCGTCGATGCATAACGGAGTGAAGGTATCGCGAGCAAATTCTTCTTTTCAGTAATGTGTACAGTTGGACCCACTAACTACAAATCGGGGAGTGGCAAAGTACTGGATAAGACAAACTAACGTTCATTTCGCATTCCCAGCTTCACACTTCCAACGGGTTTCGAGCTCACCTCTGTGGTTAAAATTCGAAGCGCGGCCATTGGTACGGCGAGAACATTTCCAAAAGCTGAGAATGGTTTTGAAGGAAATGGCAAAAACCTGCCGTAATTTTAGTTGAAGCTAAAACGACCTGGTTGCCTAATACTCTGTTCCGTGCTCGAAATGTTCGGCTTCATCGTGTCAGCGAATTTGTGTCGTTCAACCTTGCGCTTTATTGGGAACACCGAAATCTAGAAATTACTGATTACCTTGGCATTCAAGGACCATGAAAGCAAGGAAGTTAGAGTTTCAAATAAACAGAGTTCAGCGCAAAGCCACTCAAAAGAGTGACCTTGTGGTGCGAGGTCGAGGTGCCGCCACACAGTACCGTGCCTTCAAAAGTACAATACGAGAAACACGTCGTAGGTCGGAGGCGCGCATACATCTGTTGACTTTTTGTCCATAAAATAGTGCATCTTTTATAGATAAATATTCTTCACAGAGCATGCTACGGTGTTACTAAGATCAAAACTTGCGCTTGGCACGCTGGAAAAAAAAATAAAAAAACAACCTGCCCTTGGAGGGTTGACCTCAAGCTCTGGGTTGCGGTGGGCGCAGAAAAAGCGGAGCTCCTGTCCAAGCGCAAGCTGGGCCACGAGATTGGCAAGGCCGCCGCCGAAAAGAGCCGGGGCCTCTTCAGTGCCGACGACTGGCAGTGCGGCAGGTGAGTGGCCGTTTTCAAATGTGGAGGGGTTTCGCATAGCGACCTCATTGCTCAGCTTTTTTTTTTTCCTCCTTTATAGTCGGATAAAAACCCTTCCGCGTCCAAAATCAGCTGGATCCAACGTCGTAAGCCCATAAAAACTGCGGGATTCGTGCCATCGCCTCTGGGGCGCGTGTCTCCTATCGCCGGGCGGCGACGTCGAACCACCTGGCGTTATGGCACTTTTGTTCCTTTTTTAAGGCAAAATTTATTTTATGCGGTTTTTTCTACGAGGAAAGTGTAACAAATGGGCGTTGTAACGAGTGTTGTAGCGGGCGTCGTGAACAAGTGACATGCTTTGAGTGTTGCAGACATTAAGATTCCCTCAGTTTCTCGGCGCATAGCTCCTGTGCTGCAAGTGCAGCAGGTGTGGATGGCTAAATGTTTAAATATAAATGTGAAAGTGCCAGCGAAAGTGGCAAATATTGGATGAGAGTGTCCATGAACCAGTAAAAAATAAATAAATAAAAAAATAATAATAATAATAAAAAATAAAATAAAACAATACAAACAAGATAGTAAAGTAAAATAACTACTGTAAAATACCAGGCAAGCGCCCACTCAAACTTTGGAGATAATCGCAAAAAAATGGGGGATGGGCGCTTGTCCGGTAATCAATTTTACATATAAATTTACTGTGCATATTTTCTCAGATCTCACAGATTTGGTAATGGGCACTTAATGTGGAATGGGCGGGTGCGCGGTATTCTACGGTAGGAGTGGGAAAAAAAAGTAGATAGTAAAACGAATGAAAAATCTAGCAATGACACAGCCTCTGCTCCTCTGCCTTTGTCAGCATAATCAAACCTGTGTAATCTTTTGGTCTAATGTGCGTGAAACAACATCTCCTAGCTCGAACTCGTATTAGCTTCGATCTGTGCTAGGGCGGCATTTTGACTTCGCTTTGTATTTGTGTGTTTTTCATGATGGCACCCGGACTGGCACGCTGCTACGTGCGTGACCACTTCAGACGCGCAAGTTCGTGTACCAAGTTGCTTTTCGAGGTATCCACTGGGCAACGCAGGAGGCTTATAGCACACCAACAACAGGATGTATATATGAAGATGAAGGACGCTAATTATCATTTCCCGAATGTTGCCAGGGTCAGTTTACTTACTATAGTTTGTTGCAACTCAAGAACGAAGGGCGAGGGTAAGACAGGCGGGAGAGGAGGAAGCGGACGGAACGCTAAAGAGAGGAGGAGGTTTCCCTCTCTCTTCTACAGGGTTCCGTCTGCTTACTCCTCCCCGGCCCGTCTTACCCTTGCCCATCGTTCTTGAGTTGCAACGGACTATATGTAAGCTAAGGTCGTCGTAAAACGTCTTACATTTTCTGAAAACATAGAAACTTGCATGTTGGAAACTTTTCACTGATCAAAAGTGCCATGTGAAAAAGCATGCATTCACAATAGACAAAAAAAAAAAAAAAAAGATTTGCGTTGTCCTTCTTGAATTTTGGACAGATCGAAAGGATGCACAGAGTTGCCAAGGCTTCAGAACAGTGTTCCCCTGTCTGCAGGTGCGGGAACGTGAACTGGGCCCGGCGGCAGTCGTGCAACATGTGCAATGCCCCGAAGTTCGGAGAAGTGGAAGAGCGCACGGGTGAGCACCGACTGCAACGGCTTTCCGACTTTCCCCACTGCTACGGGCGTGCACGTATACACATGCTTAAAGGAGGTCTGTCACATGTCAAGTGCAGCCCGTACCAGTTTGTTTGTCACTAAATGCTGCTTGCTTCATCGCTCATTAGGGACGTGTAGCGTTTTCTGCGAAGATCACTCGTGCGGCATCTTCGTCGTTTCGATTTTTTCGAGAGCATGTGGCACAAGCGTGTAGGCTAATCCTACCGCATGTTGCCGCTTCTTCGTGCTGCAATGCATTACATTTTTGTATCGCAATTACGTGTTAGCTGCGCCGAGCAATGTTTGGTGGCAAAACTACATACCGTACAATTGTTGTTATCACCAGTTGTAGCGACTGCCATCGTTGCGGAGCAGCCGCCAAAATATGCTACGATCCGGAGTCTGTACCTACTTTACCCGGCGCCATTTGAATGGGTTGAATTGTAAACTCGCGTAAGTGGTCCATTTGGCAACACTCGCTCCGCACCGTGTAATTTCCGAAATTCGCGAGTGTCTTTCTCGTTTCGCGGATTGAAAAATATTCATTGGTGTAAGGGAGGCATGTTTCCCATGGGAAATTTTTTTGGCCAGCCGTTGTAGCATTCTTGCCCTTTCTGCCTCTGTGATTTCCAAGATGTGTTCAAAACACACGACCTGGCCAAATTAACTTGTTTGTGGAAGCGTTCCTCTTGACATGGTATTTTCCTGCCCCCCTTTACAATGTAAAGGCCTGGAATTGGCAATTTAAAGCCTTACAGAAATGAAACAGTGAAGTGAAATGTGGAAGAAATTTTGTTTGGAGCGGGCGTGGCAGGATGGACACAAAGGGACGCGATTGCGCAGTTTGCTGGAGGCCCGTCGTACCTGTGAATCTCCCGGCCTCCGGGCCGGCCGTTGCTTTGGCTTGACCCGATAATTTGTGTTGGGATGGTTTTGATGGGAATCTGACCAAAATTTTATCTGATAAAACATTTAACCCCTTGGCTACTAATCACGAATGTCACTCGCACCCTCCTGTACCATTCTAGCAGTACCATGCAGGGAAGAACTAGTGAGTGGGCACATCAGACAGTTGGGAAATGATAGGGAGAGTTACAAACAACACCTAGAGGTGAAATGAACGTTTCATTTAATTTTTGTGCAAATTGCCGGTTTTAAATAAAATTTTGTGGTATATATTATGAAAAAAAAAAAGTGTCCTCAATGAGTTAATGTGATCAAACTTTTGATGTGATAGAACACGTTGCAAAATAAGGAGCCTGCACGGAAATTGCGTCTGTGGATTTCCCAGGTATTGGGCAGGTCGTTGCTTAGCGTGGACCTGGGTGTTTTAGAGCGCAGCTCTTGGGCGCCTGTTTCCGAGTTGACTGGTGTCGGCGTCAACGTAACCGCGCGCATTGCACAATGGGACGTTTCCTTGCTGAAGTTTGTGGGGAAAATTTCCCCACTAAATTTAGCGGGAAACTTTCCCTGTTAACTTTAGGGGGTTAAGTTTCCCCGCTAAATTTAGCGGGGAAATCGACGTCACATAATTTCAGCACCAATTCAATTTTGCCGCTAAATTTAGCGGGGAAAATGACGTCACGACATCATGTCACGTGACCCATGAACAAATTCAGCGGCAGGAGGAGGGAGAAGAGGAAGAGAAGGAGGAGGAGGAGGGGCATACCCTCCCCTCCTCCTTCTCAAGAGCTGAGCTCTAGTTTCGCATTACAGAAATTTGTAAACGTCTTTCATTTTTTTACTATGAAATTGGCTTTGGTGGGAATCGTACCGACGTTTGGTGTGATAGGACGCTTCGAGAAATAGGGAGCTTGCACCGAAGCTTAGTATGTTTGCAGAGTTTCGTTTCTGCAAGTCTCAAAGTCTGCTGGCTTCTCAGGTCTCGGCGGTGGCTACAACGAACGCGAAGATGTGGAATACGTGGAGAGGGAGGAGTCCGACGGAGAGTACGACGACGTGAGTAGCCAGCCGAAGTCGGCACGGATTGCGCGGTCTTCCACTTTCCAAAAGTCATATTCCCTGAAGGGACGTTCGAGAAAATTGTTTTCATTGTTGTCTTTCTCGCTTGCAAGGAGGTAGTCTTAGGGAAACGTTATGGCAAAGGGTCATCTGCTCATTTGCTCTAACAGTCCCAGAAAGGAACAGGGAAATGAAAAACAAAATGTTTGCATCTTTTTGCGTTCGCCTGGCTGTTCCAAAGACTGTCTCTGCAACATGTGTCACTGTTAGGCACTGCCTGTTTGGCGCAAGTGGTGCCAAACCACATTAGGTCTATGCTACTTTATTTTGTCGAAATTTTAGAGATTCGAGTCAGAACTTAGGCAGGCGGAAACTTTTCTATCTCGGTGTTGACCCTACCTTGATAAGAGAGGCGCCACTGCATTCTCAGATAGCCACGATAGTCCCATGCAATTGTTTTCCAACAATTTGTTTTTTTTAACATCTATTTGAGTCAGCCTTTGTATCCAACAGTGACTGTGCCATGAATTATGTAAATTAATTGGACACTGGGATAAGGAGAATGAAAAGTTTGAAAGAGCTAAAACAAAAACGGTGGTTAGACGATGTATTTTCTTTTCCTTAGCAGTGCCGTTGCACAGATGAGTGTGGCAAGTGTTTGGTGCGTCTGCGGTGCAAGAATAGTCGTGCGTAGCGTCTCTGAAAGAGAGCCCTGCCAGGGCTCTCGAGAGGTTCCGCATTCGTTCTGGCTGGTGAGGAATCTAGGGGTTTGTCATCTTCGTAATGATTGGAGACCAGCATTAAAAGAGACAAGTGCACACAATTTTTTTTTTTTTTGGCCTTTATTTTTGGCTAGCAGAGTTAATGTATGAGCATGAACAGCTTTCAATACGCATTGACTCACAAGCAGCTCCCTGCAGTTTCTGCTGGCTCCAAATTTCTAAGTAAAGGGAAGCTCCGGAAAAATTTTGATAGTCGCCGACTTGCCACAAAATTGGTTCGACACATCGATAAACACATCTGAACTACTAACCTGCATTACCAGTCACAATAATTTTGTTCTTACAATGTTGTTAACTTTGGTCTGAGAGGCAGAGAGGCCTTATTGGTAATGCTGAAAACGTGATGTTAGATATCGTGATATGGAGGCAGTACAGCTTGTCTCTGATGGGTTACAAAAAGTTTCATGGTGCGAAATAAATACTGTGTAAACTCACACCATTAGCTGGTGTGAGTTCACTCAGTATGTATTTCGCACCATGAAACTTTTTGTAACCCATCAGAGACAAGCTGTACTGCCTCCATATTACGACATCTAACATCATGTTTTCGGCATTACCAATAGGACCTCTCTGCCTCTCAGACTAAAGTTAACAACTTTGTAAGAAAGAAATTATTGACTCGTAATGCGGGTTAGTATGATACTGCATTTTTCTAGACTGCCTGCTTTACTTGCAAGTTATACGACGTGTCAAGTGCGGGAATACTGGAACGTTGGTTTTGGCATAACCTCCATCTGAAGTTTTCTCGACAGATATCTCTAATTTAGAGATTATAAATAGCTTGCAGGAAAGAGCAAAGCCTGGGTATTCCGAAAGTGTGTTTAGTTTGGGTAGCTAAAAAGAAGTGCCACAGCTTGCAAGCGAGCGTGCCGCAGATGCAAATCCCATTACCGTATTTACTCGAGTAATAGCCACACTATTTATGAACAAGGCCCCTGCATCTGCTTTCCTGCAGAACACATATACAGCCAATCATCGCGTTGCGCATAAATAACATAGTGAATAACTAGATCGAGAACACGATTCTCCGTACAAATGTAATCTTCAAAGATGCTATCTTCGCGCGAAGACATTATCTCGGTCCTGTAAACCGCTGGAATCATGCTGCCGATTGCGGGGATTGGCAAGCCGCATGCAACGCGGAAAAGCAAACCCTCAGGTTTTCTTCATAAACAGTGCGGCTATTACTCGAGTAGATACGGTATTATACGCAGGAGGAATTCATAACGTAGAGGCATCGACGATAGTTCTAGCGATTCCTTCCAGATGAGTCGGAAAGTTTGGGGCAAAAATTGTGTTTAGAAGTGACTAAGGGTGGGTTCTCAACTGCTCCAGTTCGGCAGAAGAAGGAAGAAAGCCCGAAGGGAGGAGGCGCCACAGTCTGCGGCCAAGCCCAGCAGCCAGCCCCCTGCCAAGGTAGGTTAAGAGTGCGCCCCTCCTTCTGGGGACTATCTGTGGGTTTCCACAGTTCGAACCGGTGTGCCAGATTCATCTTTTGGTGTTGGCTGGTTTGAAAATCGGTGGTTACGACAGTTTTGACCGAACTTGGCAAGGGGTAAATTTTGTGAGCAGGCTTGTACCGCATTTTCTGGACTATAGTCCGCACCCGTTGATAGCCCGCTAAAACAATTTTTCGACTGAAGACGAAGAGTTTTTTTCTACCCTTGAGTCACAGTCTGTATGGAGTGCATAGGTTGCACAAAAGATTCTTGTGCTTGGAACACTTTTGCCTCAATCGCGCTGCCACCGCCATGCAGACATTAATTTCCGATACCTCACCACCAAATCCAAGCCAAAACTGTAGTTCTTCAGCTTTCCACGAGATGGCACAACGTGTTCCCGTGCGCAAAATTTAGACCTTGGCGGCGGATGGAATTTGTAGATGACAGGTTATCGATCCCCTGTGGCAGTGGTTCTTAAATGGGGGTCTGCGAAGCCCTGCCTTATCAGTCAAGCCCGGCAATAAAAATTGTCTTTTTTTTTTCAGATTGATAAGAAACATTCCAATTTCCAGTTGAGTTTTCTCGTGTCTATGTAAATGAGAAAAGTCTACTTCACACTAGCCCTTAGTTATATCCCTCTATTAAATCGTTACCATAATTAACTTATACCTTTCCCTTCCCCTCACCACTAACGGGGTCCTTCATCATCTCTGCCGATTCAAAGGGTCCGTAAAACATCAATGGTTGAGAATCACTGCCCTGTGGGCGTGGTATGGAAAGCCTTAAGGGGGGACATTGGCTAGAAATTTAACTTCTGAACTATTCAAGCGATCGGAATAAAATTTGCAGGGGAGATTTAACGTCAGATGTATGTGTATTGTGCAAACTTTCAGCTCTCAGGCAATTTTACATACCTGCGTAAGATGTGTCACTCTTCGTTAAGAAATCTACGATATGCAAATGAAGCTATTAAGCACCATTTTGACTGCTTGAATATCAAGTGGGAGATGCGGGACTTCGGGTTATCTTGTTTTTATAACTCAAATGTAAATATTTCAGGAGGAATTGTTACCTCCAAATATGAGATTCATGTCTGTCCTATGTAGATTTTTGAAAACATAGTTATTTCTCAATGAGGACTTCAAATTTAAACAAAATAAAGTAGATAGCTCAATTACCCAGTAAAATTCAGTTCAGAAAAATCTTGATAGAGTATTAGAATAATTTTGCGTTCGAACAAAAGATTCCTTTGTATGAAATTTGCAGCAAAACCTGGAACTGAGAAGAATGCATTCTAACATTGAGCTCCTTGACTTTGTTACTGCCTCACAATGTAATGAAAATATTTTATATCAACATAACTATTTGGCGTATAGTTACCAAATTTAGTGTAAGGCTGTATAATTAGTTCTAGTTACCAAATTTAGTGTAAGGCTGTATAATTAGTTCCTAAAACTGAAAACCTCAAATTTTAAAAATAAATTAAAAAAGAAAAGTTGGAAAATATAGGCCCATGTTTCCCCTTAATGGGAAGGTTGCCATCGGGCAGTTAAAATCACACAACCGCCTTTAAGAGATCCCGTGGCACTAGTATGCGACGGCTGTCTAGTTGCAGCCGCATAACATTGCCCTGTCCTTGGTATCCAGGAAGAAGAGGCGGGAGAGGAGGATGAGGAGGAGGAAGAGGGGGACGACGGGGACCTGTCCAAGTACGACCTGAGCGGCTGGGGGGAGGAAGAGGAGGGAGGCTCCAAGGGCTCCTCCGGGGGCAGCTCCTCGTCCAGTTCCTCGTCCAGGCGCTCCTCACGCTCCTCGTCCGACGACAGGTCTTCCTCCCGCTCCAGGTGAGCCGAGTTCACCGCGTCTCCTCGGGGGGGCCGGTTGGATAGAGGGGAACTCGAAAGATTTTGGTCTGCAGCTTCACTTGCCTTTGTCGGTCTGGTTCGAGCGCACGAGTTTCCAGAGCGTGGAACTTAACCCAGGCCAACCCATCCCAAAAGCTAGACTTGCTGACACCTCACTTGCGGGACGACTTCTACACCATTTCGTCAGCTAGCTTAGTCCATCCCGTTGCTTGGCATCATTGCTGCCAGGGGCCCGAGGCTCGATTCTAAGTCCCAGGAAATGTTTTGCCCTCCTCCAGAAACGTGGAAACGGTCCACAACGGAGTAAAACGGTGGTGTGCGAGGTTCCCGATAGTGCGTCTAAAGCCGAGGGGAGTTGCATTTCCTAACCGTGGCCGTCGCCAATTCGTTGTCCAGTTCTGCGGGAGACAGCAAGGTGGCGGTGCCTGCAAAACAGTTAAAGAATTGGGTGTTAATGTCGTAAGCCAGGAGATCTGAAACTGTCGGACTTGGTGGAACGCCCATCTCTCTGGACTGACAGATAAGGAAGGCCTTCCGATCTCAGCATGGATGGAGTGAAGCAGTGCAGAGACAGACCTTGTAAACAGTTTTGCAAGTACTAGGAAGTTTTGGTGCATAGTTATGCATCAAAGGATCGCTCAGATCTTTTTAAATAGTGCTTAAACTAGAAGAACATTCTATTTGGGGACAAGGGCACTTGAGGGAGTTTGGGAGCTCAGGGAACTTGTGAGGGTACCCTGTGAGGGTAAAACGGTTCCTAGGAACCTGGGAGTCTTTAGGAACCATTTTTGAGAATGCGTGCTCCAAGTGTGAGCGTAGATTCGGTGGCTGCAGTTATTCACAAGCGCTGTTAAAAGGGTAACTCCGCTCAATTTAGAAAATTTAACGATTACGAGTGATTTCACATTAAAGAGCACTAATAAAAGGCACTACGTCATTTGCTTCGTGAAAAATGTGTTATATTTTGTGAAATCTTACTTTAAACATGAGCACAAACTAGGGGTGTGCGAATACCAAATAGTAGTTTTCGAATCGAATACCGAATCGAATCAAGAAAAAAAAGCCGAATATTGAATCGAATATTGAATTGTGATTTTATTTGTAGGAATTTTTCAGAAGTGTGCTGCGAATGAGATTAATATATGTGCAAAGTATGCACCTGGTGCAGAATATGCATCTCGTACGGAACAAAAGCTCAAATGTATATAAGTTCTAATGAAGAAAAAAAAAGAAAAGCAGCTAGTGATGAACGTTGGGCACTAAAGATCCAATTTTATGGCGCAAACATAATCTATCTACCCTAACATCACAAAAAAAAAAACAAAGTTACAGCCACGCGTGCCTTTTTCTCTCGTTAAAGCACAACCTAACACCGCTACTTTTTTAGAAATATTTGTATATCTCAGAAAAGGGGCATTTTGCGATATTTGGCCTCCATTTTAAGGAAGAAAAAGGGCACCCGGGATTTTATATCTCATAAATAAACAGATAGGTGTTAAATCTGAGTAAACAGGCTTAAAGAATATAATCTGAAGGAAAAAAAAAAAAATGTGGTTAGGTGGCGCAAGTCACCGTCCAACTGCCGCTATGCATCCATTTTTCCATCTATCTATCCTGTTTTAGAGAGCCTTGATTTAAAAGAGGGAGCAAGCGAAACTGAGACCACGGAGACGGCTCCAGCGCAGATTGGTTGTAAGTGCGCATGTGTTGTGTTGTCGCATGGAAAGAAGGCGAGCAAACAGAAGGGCGACGACGCCTGCCCTGCCTGCCCGATCCCGATCGACACTTTCGTCTTTTCGTCACCTTCTCGGAGTGCGTAATTCAAATGCGGCTATCGAACAGTTGGAAATCCTCTCAAATCTAGGCACACTATTTTTCCATTCCGTTTCGAATTAGAATAGACCCTTTGCAAAAATCCCAAAAGCCCAAGCGCGCCGCGCGACGAATAATGGGAGTCCTTGGTACGCCCCTCCTCCCGCTACCACGTGACCATGTGGCACACGCGAGCAGGCGGAGGTTTCCACGGCAACGGCTCGTCGCTCGCCCGACTCATCCCTCTCCTTTGTACTGGCTCTGTTGTCTGCTGCACCAACGCTTTGTCGAACCTGGTCGAAACCTGCCACGGTTGTGGTGCAAAATAAGTGGATTCGGTGACACTTCAATACGTGAAGGTAAGTTACGGCGAATAACGTATTCAAATAAGCTTACCTGTCGCGATGCCCTTACGCTGCCACAGACACGGTACGCCGCCAACGTTGTACAACTTGGCGGATGGGCGGGATGGCGGATGGCTGCAACGGCTGCAACGGCTGCTGGCGGTAGCTGCTGGGACGCGCGCGTAGTCGCGGAGGCGCGACGGGAAAGCGTGTGATCTGTACCGAGGGTTCCCAAAATTCCCTGCCGTCGTGGCGCTGCATGTTTTGCAAAGGGTCTATTTGCGGCTTGCGGTTCCAAAAGGACGACGACGATAACTCGGCTGATTTCATCGGCGTGGTTAACGTGGTTTTCTTTCGGTGACCGTGCAGTCGCCGATTTCTGTGAGTGTTGCAAGTGTGTTCTACATCGGCGCTTCAATTTGAAACGAGGGGCTTTACTCATGAAAAGAATTAGGCATGGCACGGAATTCCGGCCTCCCAACAATTCCTCTCTGGAAGCGGTACAAACGGGATGTTTCAGTTGTGATTCAAGGGTAGATTGTGTCACGATCGTGAGTAAATCTGCGTGCTATAAAGTTTGGGGCGTTCGTTACTTTTCTTTTTCTAACCTGTGCGTTAGATTTTTGTGGAATGGTAGGACCAAGAGGTGTTTCTCGCATGCTCTTTCTAACATCACGGCGCTTACATTGGGAGAAAAAACGGCTTTTTTGTCAGCTCCGCGCGTCTTTGGCCGAATATATTGAATATTCGAGTGACCAATTACTAGGAATTTGATTCGGAAATCGAATTATTCGGGAACTTTCTATTCGATTGAAATTCTTATATTGGAGTTTTCGCACACCCCTAGCAGAAACCAAAGCCAAAACTTTGGCTCTGTCGGGCAACATTGGCCTCGGGCCACCAAAAACATGGCTACCACGTGCAATGATGCGATTGCTGAGCCAAACTTTGCCAAAGTGCTTACCCTGCTTCATTCTTCTACATCCTGCAACATCCTGCTACATTCTGCTACATTTTACTGAAATGTGAGGAATTCGTGCCAACTTTGTACCAAAACTTAATTTCACTTTAATAATACTGAAAATATAATAGCTCAGGCCTCGCTACCCGCCAAAGACGTGGCAGTTTGAGAACTTTCAATAATCCCTCAAATAACATACTATTCGATTTGATTTCATATCATGTTTTTTCTGGCGGGTTAGTTCTGTTGAGTGTGCTTTCCACCGTGCACTGCTGTACCGCAGAGGAGCGATAACCGCGGAGTAGGCATCGCAATTTTGCGTGTCTTGCTTTGCTGCAGCATACCCGCATGCTAAAGATAATGCATTTCTCCAGAGCGAGGATATTGCAGTCTATCATATAAATGATAGACTGCGATATCCTGGCGGTATGTTTTTCTAGTTCGAGATTTAGCAAGGATACTTTGATATTGCAAGAAGATCTATCTGGACTTCTTATAAGTTTATTTTTCATGCCAACTTCTCTGTTTACTTTTTGCATTTATATAGTTGTGAGTAAATTGGAATTGAATTAGTAAGAACAGGGGATTAATTGTTCATCTGCCAATTTTTATTATGAAGCTCTAAATATAAAATGTATTTGACATACATACTCAGATTACTTTTTTTATCTGAAGCAAATAAAAAGTAGCAATGTTGATGATGTTTCGCTCAATGTTGGCTCCACCAACACTGTAGCCTCGACTGCGCTGTTGATTGCGCCTCAGTTTGCTTGCTAGAGTTGGACGATTCTGGCAACTTGGCGTGTTCCGAAGTTTGCCAGAACGTTCAAGAAACAATATGACAGAACTAGCTCGTAGTATTTTACTTGTGGTCTTCCTAGATGATACTGAATAGGACTGCTTTGTTTTTTTCAAACACAAAAATGAAGTGGAGTTGTTTTCTAAAGCAGCAGATTCAATGTGGTAAGAGACCAAAGCACATCGCTGCTTCTCGTCCGCAGGTCGGCGTCGAGGGACTCGTCATCGAGGCAGTCTGGCAGCGGGCCGGCGCCGGAAACGAGGGCGGACCGATCGCGGCCCAGGGAAAGGTTTGCAGGGGACAAAGCTCTGTGGAGCCCGAGTTGGGTCTGGGATGCTTTGGGCAGCTCTTGGGCGCTCTGGGACGGAACTTGGGGGGAGGGCGTGTGTTGGTCGCGGGACCGAGGCGCCGTCGAAGTAATGGGCTCGGCAGTGCCCGTTGCGGCGCCCAAGGGAGCGGCATTCCTTTTTATTGCTTCGAAAACGTTTTGAAGATTGGGCAACACATTTGCAAGGTTGGGTTCTTTAGGCGTCCGCCAAGGCCTAAACCGGAAAATGCCCACAGGTCGATTGTTGTGAACCAACAACTGGCCGCGTGTCCTAAGAACCCGCTGTGCC
>JABSTQ010005870.1:0-19325 GCA_013358835.2 Ixodes persulcatus | reverse complement strand
AAAGGTTGACACTAAAGACTGGTCTGAAGACGCTTGTTTTTGTTTTAATACAAGGGAGTAATGCTAGTTATTGTTAGAAGTTTCAGATGACAAAGCCACTTAATAAGCCCATCACAATAGAAACACACGAAATCTGTTTGCTTTTTATGTACAGAGCGCAAACAAGCGATCGCCGTTTTTTTCCAGTTTTTGTCTTGGAAACCAAGGGATGTCATCCAAGTTGTTATAGCTACGGAAAGAGCTCATTTAGTTCTATATTGTAAGCGATAAAATTTCGTGCTGGCTAATACTATTTAGAAGTAAAATGTGAAAATGTGCCGATGTCGTGTTTGTGCTAACAGTGTCGCAATGTGTACACTGCACAATACTGTTAGTGCAAACACAACATTAGCGCTTTTTAGTTTTACTTCAAAGTGGAACTAGTTGAGGGCAATATTTAATGTGTATGCTTGTGTCCCAAATTAGCATTTCCCACGACACGAGAAGTTTGGATGACAGCCTACCTAACTGCTTTCTATGAGAAAACAAACACTGATATCAGTTCAATTCATTAGTCTTTGATGGCTCGGTTTACCAAGATTTCCAGGGCCGGTAGGGCTGCTGGTGGAGCATGGTGTTGGTCCAGAGGATGTGCTGCTGCAGGGGTGGGAGCAGGGCGATCCAGAAGGGGGACCCGCTGCGGGGGTGGGATGTTGTGTTGATTCAGAGGGAGGACAGTTGCGGGGGCAGGAGAAAGGTGCTGAGGCAGAGGTGGTGCCGCTGCGGGGGTGGGAGAAGCAAGGAATGGAGCTGCCACTGACACAAGAACAAGGAACGGGGCTGATGCTAGAGCACACGGAAAAGGTGGAGATCTATTGATTAATTTCTATCATTTAAACCAGGCTCCTGGCTGTGCAGAACCAACAATATCCTTAGAATGCCTGAAAACTTTCCAGTTGAAAGTCATCCCCTCCCCCCTTCCCGAAGTCTTCCATTTTGCTGGGGCCTCCTCTCCCCCATTCTTAGGGTCTTCGGATAAATCCGAAAAAATCTGAAAAACGCCCGCCGGTAAAATTTTTGTCAATTCGGATTAATCCAATACACTCCGAATTGTTATGTGCCCTGCCACCCCCCCAACAAAAAAAAAAAAAAAAAAGATTTTTTTTCTTTTTTTACAGTTTGAGCAACACAGGATTAATGGTTCTGGGAAAATGACACCATAATTATCTTTCAAGCCTCGAACCGTTGTCAAAAGAGGTCTTACGGCTTGTCTCATCAAGGTTGGTTCAGGGAAACAGGTCATCGTACCATCCGTGTCACGACCAAAGCCACTCTTTTGGTTTCCAGTTTGGGCCATGGGATTCGGGATTTAGAGAAAGGAGAGGGTATGTTTCTGGGGGTAACAGTGAAAGCTATGGACCATAGAGATTGTATAGAATACGGAAGAGGGGCAGTTGAAACGTCTCTATTACATCCTTAAGCACTCCACCTCGCATGGCTCCGGGATAGATTGATGGGATGACTACGAGCTTCCTTGCGGCTACCTCCGGCAGTTCATTAATTTTAAGGTATCGAATTTTATTGTAGCCACACATGTGTGCAACTTTTGTCGCGGGACACATTAGTATTGGCAATGACACCAATGCCATATTCAACTGGAGAAATCCTAATTGATACAAGTGTATTTTATTTTTTATCTGGCATATGTTTGCATCCGGTTATTATTTATTATTTTTAATAGGAAACACTGCAAAATTAATCTCCGAATTTCGGAGAATTGGGGATTCACGAAAAATAACCTTCGATAAACACCGAATTTTTGCTAAAAAATAAACTCCAAAAAACACTCCCCGAATCTCACGAAAAATAAACTCTGAAAACACGGAGCTCTACCCATCCCCCATACGGCAGTTCGTGATTGGCGCCACCGAATCAAGATCCTGGCTGCCTGCCTGCCTTGCACCCCTGTTTTTTTGTTTGTTTGTTCATCACTGTAGCATTCAACTGTAAGGACGGTTTCAATGCAGAGTAAAAAAATAGCAGCATACTTTTGTTGGCTAGTGCTGATGATTGGACCAGTTGGTAGCCAATTATTAAAAAAAAATTCTGAAGAATATGGAAACAGGATACAAACACAACAAGCGCTGTGTTCATCTCCTCCTCCTTGTCCGTGCGATACGCATTCTGTTTTTAATAATAAATTTTCTTACGATTTTTTGTTTGGTGTCATCTGTATAGAGGTTCATTGGAACGACCCACCTGCCATTGCATTCACTTTGCCGGCAGCTCCCCCCTTTCTTATGATGCCATCGTTGAGGAAGTGCAGGGTGGGCATCACTCTCGCTCTCGTGGTAGTTCCCCAGGTTCCCATAGGCTGCAAGCTGCCAGCCAAACTGAGTCAGGCCTGCCAGCCCTGCGGGAAATGTCAGTTCCACTTTTTTAGACGCGGACACCCACGTTTTGCGTATATTCGACAGGAGCTCTAACAGAGGGGAAACACAATAATTGACCCTTTTTGAATGCATCTTTTTCTTTTGCTGACAACACACATAAAAGTCACACGCTATTGTACATTCAGTGGTGCGGCTTAATTTATGATGAGCAATTTTTTATACAACTTCGAGCATTTCGAGAAAAATGTACAATATAATTGGTGGGACATAAATTGTTGCTATGAACTATCCTATACATTTACACATTGCCTGATATCATAAAAGCAATAGAGCTTTACAAATTTGTAACAAAATAAAAGTTGGCATTTATTTAATTTATTATTATTGCCTATTATCCTTTGACAGAAAGAATGACTGGGCGAGTCGGTACGTTGGTGGTATTTCAACTCCATCGAATATCCAGGTTCTTTTCGCATTTTTTTTATGTTTTCGCCTTTCCAGGTACTCGTTTTGTAGCGGCTTTCGCCGCCACTGAAAAACGTGACATTCAAACTCACTTTATTTGCATCACACAATGGTAAACTTCGAAAGCGTGTCGCTTCGGCATACGCGAAAAGACCGCGCGTCTCTACGGCACAGGCGTAAGCATTGGCAAGAAATCATGCTGCTCGCTCTTGTAACGTTTTTCTCGCTCCCGCTTAACGAAACGAATCGGTGGCGGGCGGCTGTTGGGACAACCCTTTAGAACTAGCATGACCTGTGACTGCTTAAACTGCCGTCAGACTGCACTTGAACGCTCCGCAAAAGCGTCGTCGGACGAACGTCGTCGGACGGCGCTAAGAACAGGCTCAGTTCCGCCACACGAGAATCTGTCTCGCTCTGCGGAGCGAGCCATAGGTTTTGAAGAAGGTATGCTCTTCAAATAACGAAATAACATGGGCCAGAAGCATTGTTAGAATCAAACATAGCTTAACAAGCACATGGTACACGACAAAGTTCGAAACAGCGGCGCACTTTGCAGAAACAAAAGAAAGTTACTCACCGGCGCTTGCAGCAGCGTCCGCAACTTACGGGCGATGGTAAGACGCAGCGTCTCTCAGCTCTCAGTCATCGCTGGGCATTCTTGAACATGAAATTCGTAAGGAAGATATCTAAAATACCTGCTAAAACGGCTAAAACGAAATAAAGGAAGCGATTTTCGAAGCCTCTGGAGCCCCAACGACAGCCAAACGTCCAAACGGGAGGTGATTGCGATAGCGATGGTCTTCCGCAATCTTCAAAAGTTTCTTCTTCTTTTAACTAAACGAAGCAAAATAATATTATATTACTAATAATAATGTCACTATAATAAGTTTGTAAAAAAAATAACGAAGATTTAGTCTATCTCGTGTTTTATTTAAACTTTAGGTTTTCTTTTGAAGTGTAAAAACCGAAACCGAAACTATTTCAACCAACGCTTCGTTCGTCGTATTTGCATCCGTGCGTGTGTGTGCGCGCATGCGCCCGGGTTCGTGTGCGCGTGTGGATGCGTCCGCGTGCTTCTGTGTGCGTGCGTCTGTGCTTGTGCGTGCGTGCGTGCGTTTGCGCGAGTGCATGTGTGTGTGCGCTCGTGTATGTGCGCATGTCTGCGCGCGAGCAAGCATCTGTGTTTGCGCGTTCTATTGAACTACGCCAGCAAGAAGACTTATTATTATTTTTATTGAAATATGCCAGCGCGAAGTCCAGTAGTCCTTCCTTAACTATGCAGTAAACACTAGTGTATTGATTGATTGAGCTCTATTATTGATGGTCGTGATTCCAGACAGATGCCAATCGGCCACACCACGGCCAATCGGCGAACATCTGTTGCTCTTCTAAATATCGCGCTTCGAACGTACTTCAAGAAGTTCGACGCCTTGATTGTTTACATTTCAGCAGTTTGATTACCAATAGGATCCGTTCAATTACAGTATCTACAGTTCAAATTCTGCTACAACCAAATAATTTTTTTTTTTTTTTGATGTGGTATGACAACGATTTGCGCCCGTATAGCAGGCGACATAAAACTTATGCAATTTTCACTAGAAAAACTTAATTTTGCAAAACGAACGCTCCCTTCCTTTCTGGGGTGTTTCTCCGCAACTCACTACATAAGTGGAACAAAGTCGCATATTAATTTAAAAAAAAAGACTGCGAAGAGTTTTAGTGGAACAAGTTTTTAGTAACTGGAAAAAATTTAGACGGTACAGGTGATCAGCCTGCTCTAAATGCACGTGGTCCATCTAAAAAAGAAATCAATTATAGAAAGAAAAAAACAAGCGTCCACTTAAAACCGTATGATATCTAAAAATTTGCCATGGGACTTGGTGAAAATTAGTGGAACGCCAGCCTTATGCGGAACTTAACTGGAACCGTAGTGGAACCAGATTACGAGTGTATAGATGCCGCACGCTTTGAAGGTGCGTTGAAGACGCTTCCGTGTTTATCGGGAGTGCGCTACTTCTATAATCCTAAATAATACTAATGGCGCGCCTAAATAATACTTGAAGTGTCTACGGTTGCTTAGAGCGTACTTGGAGTACGCTACTAGTTTTGTGATCTAAACATACTTGGCAAGTATACTTGGATCATAGAACGGCTCCCATGTGCCATATACTTTTTGTAATATTCTATCACACTTCCTGCCTTATAGTATACTAGAAGTATGTCGAGTATAATTTTATTACGCTCGTTTTCGCTAAAGGGGTAGTTTGCGCCACCTAACCTTAAAACAATTATTAAAAAAATATTTTTCTTTTTTTTTCTTCTCTTCAGTCATCATTTTGAACAGTTTGAATGCCAGTAGGACCAGTTCCGCTATGACTTTCATTTGTCTAGCGCTCAGTTTAGCCTGTTTGGCAAGTTAGGTTGTCTCGACGGCGAATGGTGTTTCCCGTTGTCAATTTATTCAAAAACCTGAATTTTAATTGCAGGACTAATTAGCAACTCAACATCAGTGAACGTTGTATAAATTGTGTTGTAGGCTTGTTTCGTTTACAGTTTTCTTTTTCCTTTCAGAGTATGAATTCTAAAGATTCTGAGAATTTAGGCGAACTTAGTCCTCCCAACTACCAACGTTCACTACGACTAATATGAAGGCTAGAGATCAATTCTTCTTGTAGGTCTCGTGAACTACAAAGTCTGGTTTATATCTGTAACAAACAATGGAGCATTGTAGAATAAAAAACAATCAAAATTACCACAATACATATTTGTAAATAATTTTTCGCCACTTATAAATACATTTATTCCGTTATCTCTGTCTTACATTGCTGAAAAACGCTGTGTGCTAAATATTTACGCGACGTTCTTCGTGAATGCAACCAGTTAAAGGATACAAGAATTAGGCTTGATGGTGTGACCTGGATATCTTGAAAGGTTATAAGCACCAATATTAATGAACAAGGAGAAGAAGCGAACACTGTCTGGCTTTTTTGTTTCTTTGTACTAGTCTTTGGACGCTGATAATATTTTAATCTAAACAGGCGAGAGGAGCGAGTAAAAGACAGCCAAATAAACAACGGCGTACGGCTTCGCGGCAGGCGCCAGAGCCAAGCTACACTCGATTGCTTTTTCTATAACCGGCTAGCTTTTAGAAGCCATGCGCCCAGTAAGTAGCAGCACCGCAGCGAGACACATAACAATACGCCGCAGGAGGGAACTCCGTGGGGTGCTGTGACCTGCCTCTATTTGATGCCCATTTGAGGTAGGATGAGGCCATCCTCTATATCTCTAGGCGTTCTCCAAGCTAATGTACGCACCGCGTGCACACTGAAGTCGCTACTAGTGCAGCCGGAGATTTATATTAAAAGAAATACATGTCAGCATCAACGACTTTAAGAATCGTTAGCAATTCAAAGTGAGCCTCACATATGACCTCTCTCACAAATAGGCGTCGAGGACGCTATTCTGATGTGCGACTATACGGGGAGGTAATACATCCAAAGAACGTATATCTGGTGAAATCAGAGCGACCGGAGGTTAGCGAGCTCATTTAAGTAGGGTGTCACAAAAAAAAAAAAAAAAGTTTACAGGGTTTTTTTTTTACGGCAAAAATAAACAAGGCATCGCTGAGCGCTCATTCTCCGCCCAAAGGTAGCGCTAGAGGTCACAACCAGATACCAAAGTTTCAGCCCGATCCGATAACTTAATCAAAAGTTATAAGTGATTTTCTGAAAATTTCAATGAGAAAATGGAGCCCATTTTCGCCCGTTTTCGGTTTCTGGTGCCATAGAGCGCCATGTATTCGAAAACTTCGTCGGCCGCCATTTTCCCATTGAAATTTTCAGAAAATCACTTATAACATTTGATTAAGTTATCGGATCGGGCTGAAACTTTGGCACCTTGTTGTGACCTCTAGCGCTCCCTTTGGGCGGAGAATGAGCGTTCGGTGATACCTATATATATTTTATTTTTGCGGTAAAAAAGACCGTGTATTTTTTTTTTTTTTTGTGACACCCTGTATTTTTGATTCAACGGCAGAGTGAGTTTAAACGGTGAGGAACGCTGCGCACACGTTGTTGTTGTGCTGACTGGATAGCAAGGCGTAAGCTCCGCTTTATCAAATACTTCACATATTTTTCAGTGTATGCAAATTTTGTGACACAAAATATTTACACGATGCTACACATACACTCACGACAGAAAATTAACAAAAAAATCCTAGCAACAACGACCAAGCTGCTTGGCTGAGGGAGCGAGAATAAGATGCTTCCGGACTCACCACGCCCTGCAATTCTGAAGTTGTGAGTGAATACGGTGGATAACTGCATGTCGCGTGGTGGGAAACAAAATAACAAAAGTCACTGAAGGAATATATGAACGGCAGAGAGGAGTTTCAGTTGCACCACTTCCAAGGCGCGTTCGATACCTTCGATAACATTTCGTCGCCTTGGAAGCTTCGAGCGTGCACGTGCAGCCAAAGCACACTGGAAGGCAACGAGCACGTGCTGGAGGTTCGGGCGTTCGAAAGAGAACCGTTGCCGTTTTTGCCCCGTCAGTCACCACAGTACGCGAAAGTCATGTTTCAAATTGCTTGCACAGTAGTAAAAAAAAAAAAAAAAAAACTGAATATCTATTTTGTTTTTTTTTACCTCTTAGTGGTGGGTACGAGTGACTGACTTTATTACAACGTCATCGGCATTCAATGGATTCCGCGGGTTTGTCGCGGACGAATGCGGCTCACGGATTGAATACGGTCAATCTTCGCCGGCCGGCATGAGATTGTTAACAGCTTGCCTAGATTTTGTAGGCGAATATAGCAGTTCACGTCCCATTGAAACGAAATCAGAACGCCAAATAAAAACAAAAACTAGAAACGTAATGTTCTATTGAATCCAAGTTAATGCTAAAATAAATAATAAAGCATTTTTTTAAAAGCTTGGCGAATTGTAGACGGTAATATAGAGGGACAAAACTGAATTAATAAATTCGAGCGTTCTTCTTCTAGTATGGCGGGAACTACAGCAATAAAAAGTTATGAATTGAAGTGCACTAGCCAACATAATGAAACCGGAGACAGAAACAAAAAGGACGCACACAACGTCGCCTCAATCTTCTTTTAGTTTAACTGGGCTCTACATTTACACGAATTCTTTGTTAAGAATTGTAATCAGTGATGGGACGAATTGATAAATCAATGTCATGTTTAAAAATACATATTTTTGTTAAAAACACTCCTGTTTCTAGTTACAGTCAGACTTGTACCGTACGCATTACAAGTAATCAAATTACTTGTAATCGATTACTTTTTGGAGTAATTTTGTAATTAGTTGATTACTTTTATTAGGCAGTAATCACAAGAGTAATCTGATTACTTTTTGAAGTAATAAAAAGACATCTAACCGTTACTATTTTTCCGGGGGACCCCCCCCCCCCCCCGCTCCTCCCTCCATGCACGCACCTTTTTTTTTTTTTTCTGAAATGACAAAAATAAAATTTGCTTCTTTTTTCGAACGGAAAAAAGAAAGATTATTGCGGAGCTGTAGAAAACGAGATCCACCCCGTTGTATGTACAGTTTCTGTGGAATGTCCGTTTTTTTTTCGAGCTGGGACTGGGAGTGGGAAGCCCCAGGAAAACCCCAGTGCGTGACAAATGCCATTCAGGGCCTAGTTTAAGGGAGCAGAATGTAGCTTTGTAAGTCCTTCGTTCAAACTAGCCCCCTCACGCACACACACACATAAATAAAAATAAAAAAAAAAAACAATCCTGCTTACGGTGCCTACCCGCAGCCTGTAGGAGAACCAGAACCGAAGATCTCTAAAGCGGATGCAAAATATAACACAGCCAGTTCAAATATTTCCCTAATTTCCCTACCTGGTCTTTGTGACAAGCAAGGTTTCGAGTTGAGAAGTGGTTGGGGCGATCTCTTCCGCTAATGGATACTACACGTGATCCGTTTCAAATCCTGGAGCAGCTGCTCTTTTGTATAACATGCGAGTTCATCCACATGTGAATAATAAAATGAGCGACAACCCTTGCTTAAGCTTAACAAGATCTCGAACCCCCTCCGCTCCCTCCTCCCTCCCTCTCCCCCAACTAGCGAAAGTCTAAATCATTAAACTTCTTCAAACGAATTCTATGCTTGTGTCTGCATTGTGAAGGTGCAACGACCACGAAGAGGGAACCCGTTTTTTCTTCTTCAATACTTGTGAAAATGTGAAATTAGGTTGGAAGTAGTTCATTGTTATGAGCGCTAAAGATGTAAGTCTCCACAAAATAAAGTAATCAGAAAAGTAACGGTTACTTCTTAAGTGATGTCGAATTACTTTTGCTGTTGAGTAATCAATTAATCTAATCGAATACTTTTAGCCGAGAGTAGTAATTGTAATCGATTACTTTTTTTTAGTAACGTGTACAAGACTGGTTACAGTAAGTTAAAGCAACTAAATCTTATGTGTTTGATTGTTTTCTAATCGTTCTTTTTTTTTTATTTCTTGTAACACTAAACAGTAGCGTTGGTAGAGCCTAAAAGTAACACAATACATAATATAATATTTTTAAGCTTTTTTTTAACCTTTCTTGAAATCTTTTAAATAATCCAGAAGATGCATGAGTAGAAGATTTCTAAAAATATTTTATATATATATAAACGCAGGTAATATTTAAAATTCGATATTATATCATCCGTTTAAGTGAAGATATTAAAATATTTATTCACTGCAATATTGGTGTTCTGGAAGCTTCTCAAATTTTGGTTTATAAAAACATCTTTAAAGGTAGTTCGCGTTTAAAAAGTACATTCGGGAGGCAAGATGATTTAGATTCGAACTACACATTCCGTAATCTGGGCAAAGAAAACAATACATCACAATTCACGCAAAACGAAGTATTATAGATGTATAATTCACAATGAATCGAATATAGCGAAACTAAGCATCAAGCAGTTGAAGGATATGTTTAGACTATGAAGATGAGAAACAAAATATTCAGACGTATGGCTTAAGTATAAACGAAGCAATATCATTTTTATTGTGAAATATTCACTGTCCCAATGAAGCGAAGCTGGCGTTGTCTCTCCACTGAAAACGGCGCCTAAATTCCCATTGGCTGCGACACGTCATGGGGCTCCATAACAACTGCGCCTTTGTTGCTAAGGGGCCAGCCGAACTGCTTGCGGCGTAGCTCAAAGTTTAAGATCACTTAAAAAAATTTTCAGGGAGGTTCCTGTAAAGGCAGTAAATTTATGGGTTTGAAAAGAAAATTTCGCACATTTTGGTCAAGGTGGGAATCGAGCCCGCGCCCCGGGGTGCTAGAGGAGCACGCTTCCCCGACGCCACGGCGGCTCCACGTTTCCGGCTGACTAAAGCTGTGCCTGAGGCGTACGCCATGCTTTCGCATTTCCACACGTAAGCAGTCTTAACGGGATATTGAACCGACATTTCGAGCTCACAAAACAAGGCTGGACGGATAGGCGGGACGCTGCAAGGCCCCAAAACATCACTCATACATCGATATCTCTAACGGATTGCTGTATTTTTGAAAAAAAAAGAAGTGCGCGACTACCACGGCCGACGAGGCCGACGAGACAAGTCACATCACGATTCTCATTCCCCCAACTCATCGCTACGTATCGTCGAGCTGGTGAACTGAAGCGAGGAGGAGAGAAGCGAGGCCGCTTCCCCTCATTCTCAAATTTTAAAGGAGGAACATGACGTCATATCCCTCGCCTCATTGAACCGTTCTTTTCAAAAAGCACGGCCATCCGTTTGAGATGTCGATGTATGAGTGATGTTATGGAGTTCGTAGCGTTTCGTTGAACGCTTCTGCGGCCTTATTTTGCGAAATTAAAATTTTGGTTCAGTATCCCTCGTGTCTCTGCCAAACTTTTTAAAAAATATCTAGCACTGGGGATATGCGAGTAATAAAATCGTGGGCAGTCTCTAAAGTGCAATCGTGTTAATAAATGAAAACGCACTAAAAATTGCACGAATAATATATATTTAATAAGGCAGTTCAATCAGCTGAAAGTTCACAGTTATCGAATTGATTTAGCGAAAAATTACTATAGGACTTAAAGTATGTCTAGGAGAAAGACTATGCAACGATGTATAAGTTATACTACAAACAGTTCAAAGGAACCAACGAGCGTAAGATAATTCAGGCTTTAATACAGTTAATCACCTATTTTTTAAATGCCCCTCTACATTTTTGTTGTATCGCAGCACAGCTCATTTGTGATCTTATGTGTTCCGTGCGACATATGTTAGAAATTGGTGTTTTCTCAATGGTGCTTCATAGCTTCCCAAACAGCATAGATTCGGCCAATCGTAGACCAATGGCTCGAGATGATTCATTGGCCAGTGGCCAGACAGTGGCCAGCCATTGGCTGATGACTGGCCCTTCTCTGGCCACTGGCCATTGGCCACTGGCCATCAGCCATCGGTCAAGCATTGGCCAATGAATGGTCACTCTTTGGCCATTGGCCAAGAGACCACCACCAGTCATTGGCCAATGCTTCGCCAAATTCCGTGCTGCATCGGTTACTTACCCCATGACGCTTTAATAATGGAAAAAATACAGAATGTCATTTTATTATAAAGCAAGTTTCTCCAAACGTTTTGGCTAAAGGGCCAGGTTAGTAATCTGTCGCAGCCTCGAGGGCCGAGAAAAAAAAAAGTAATTATAAACGAAGAAAAGTTGAACAAATAAATCTGAATAAGCGTTTAAGCAAGGAAGTTTATGTCAGAGTGATAATTAAAAAACAAAACATAAGGCAGAGTTATGCGTATACTTCTATTAGAAATGTATTATTTACTTAAGTACGATATCACACAGCATTTGTGATTAATAAAACTCACAACGCATGAATCAAAGCGTGTAGGACTGTGTGCAATAGTTGGGACCTAGGATACTAAGCGCAAAATATATAAGAGTGCTATTGAATTTTAATATAGTTACGCAGACATGAAGCAGGGGACTAAGAATAGTAAGGCTGGTGATGAAACTGTTCAAATAATAATAATGTGGGTGAACCCGTGTTAGGATGCAGTTTCTCTTGTTATTCCTGGTATATTATTTAGCGCATTTGGAGCATGTCGCGCAGCCATTTCTTTACGTGCTCTTTGCAAAAGCTTTATACAAGTATTACTAAGAAAAAAAAGGCCTGTTGCTGCAACTAATACTTTGCAGCAAGAAGTCTTTAAAAAAGTGGTGTGCATCATATAATAATATAAAAGTAATTCATGCTTAATAAGAATGACCTGGGCTCGAAAATTATGAACTGTGTACGATATAACATATGTTCAAAAGTTAGGCGAATATATTCCCACATACGAAATAAAATGTGCGTACGAGAACACACGTTGCGATCTTGAGTCACGCAATGTCGGGCTTCTCAAAACCAACCAGAAAAGTCCTAGAAGATTTTTGCTAAAAAAAAAAAACACCTTGTATTATTCAAGGTCACCCTGTGTCATTCCACTTTCCCGTTAGGGGGTTGGTATCGATACTTTCCTCGCCAGAAGTGCACACTCTCTCTCCCCCATTTTGCTCCGTATAATAGAACTCCACGGAGGATCTATTCAGCAGTTGCTACTTTAACGCCACAACCAACGCTTGCAATCATTGGTATGTGCTCACTACATTTTTATAAACGAATACTGCCCCCGAAAATGGTAGAAAGAGCCTTCTGCTTTCTTATCCTTTGCATTAAGATATGCCCAGAAAAATAGTAGTAGTTTTACAAATATTATCAATTTCGCAGAGAAATAGAATGCCTCCAAGTGCTAACCATTAAAGCATAAAACTTATGGTTAGGGACTTATCCGTGAGAGTAAGGTGTATTCATACTCATGATATTTATGTAATAAGGTTATCATGCGTATGTTTTGTTTTTGTTTTTTTCTCATGCAGTTCCGGGCTTGTCTTGTCCTGGCTTTGGCACCCAGCGCCTTCGCCGGCTTCGTTAACGGTGGACTTGGCTACGGCTATGGTTTGGGCTACGGTCACGCCCTCGGTTACGCTGGTTTTGGTCACGGCCTCGGCTACGCCGGTCTCGCTGGCTACGGCTTCGCCCCGCCAGCTACGCCGTCGCCGCCCCAGCTGTGACGAGGGTTGCATCCTACCACGCCGCTCCAGCCGTCGCCACCTACGCTGCTGCCCCAGCCGTCACCCGGGTTGCTACTTACGCTGCTGCCCCGGTGGCCACTGTGGCTGCTGTTCCAGCCGTCACCCGTACCGTTGCCACCTCCTACCACACTGCTCCAGCTGTCACCACCTACGCCGCTCCAGCCGTCGCTAGTTACGTTGCTGCCCCAGCTGTGACCAGGGTTGCCACCTACGCCGCTCCAGCTGTCACCAAGGTTGCCGCCCTCGCTGCCCCAGCTTTCGCCACCTACGCCGCTCCAGCTGTGACCAAGGTTGCTACCTACGCCGCCGCTCCAGTCGCAACCGTGGCTACTGTCCCAGCCGTCACCCGCACCGGTCGCCACTTCTTACCACGCCGCTCCAGCTGTCGCACCTACCACACTGCTCCAGCTGTGACGACCGTGCTCACGCTCCAGCTTTTAGCACTGTTGCTCACGCCCCAGCTTTTGGTTACGGCTACGGTATCGGACACCCCGGCTACGGTATTGGCCACTTCGGCTACGGGCATGGTCTTGCCAGCTACGGCTTGAACTACGGTTACGGTCTTGGAGGTTATTCTGACTACACCGCCCTTCTCCGCAAGAAGAAGTGTAAGTATTTCTAAATCCTGGAGATGCTTCTTCTCCTTCCTCATTTTTTTACCATAACAATTTTAGAATCAGTATATTAACTGATGCGTTGTTTTTTCTCGACGTTTCAGAAACAGAAGCCCGTTACATTGTCAAGTTATTTAGCAAGCCTGCCGGGTCTCCCCTATTGAATGCAATTGAGAAAATAAATTATTTGAGCAAACTCCTTGGCTTTGGGATTCACTGCTGAATAATTTTAAATAAAATCCTGCTCCGTATGTAAAGTGACTGTACTAGTGTTATGGGCAATTAGTATTTGTTCAAACGCAGAAATAAATATTTTTATTTTGTTCTACTACCTGAAACTGTCCCATTGGGAAGAGGAGAACGGAATTTTCTACATGAGCATTGCTGTAACCAATCTAACCGTTCTTCCGTTAAGTGGACGAGCAAGTAAGCCCCTGAGCGACGTGCACATTTAATATATATATTTGTCTGAAGTCAATCAATAAAGTACAGTAAGGGTATTTTGCAGTAAGAAAGTGAAAATAGAATTTTAAAATTTGGCCTTGCATGACGATTTTTTTAACTAAAATAGCTTAACGTTGTTTTTTTTTATCAGTGCCTTTTTTCAGTAGGACTGAAAATGCGACAAACAAACGTGATGACTCTAATTACCTTGGAGACAAACGTTGGTTGGTAAGAACAGTGGTTCTCAACCATTGTTGTTTCGCGGACCCCTTGTGGTTCGGAGGAGGAGACGGAGGAAACCGTTCGAGGTGAAGGGAAGGGAAATGTGTAAGTTAAATATGAGAATAATTCAGTAAATGGATATAACTAAGGGCTAGAGTGAAGTAGACTTCTCTTGTTGACACAACATGAGAAACCTCACTCGACAATGGTACGTTTCTTCTCAATCTGGGAACATACATCTTTATTTCCGGGGTTAAGCGATGAGGCTGGGCTTCGCGGATCCCTAAAATGTCTTCGTGGACCCCAAAGGAGTCCGCGGACCCTTTGGACCCCATTTGAGAACCACTGGTATAGAAGAAAGAAAAAAACTATTAATGTTATATAAATAAAAAATTCATCAAAACAAAAGAAGAGCTTTATTTTTCCACTATGAGGTGAGCGATATACTTAAACTTATAAAGTGCAATATTGGTGGGCAATTCTCCGACCTTTAGGACTCAGACATATCTCATGTGTTCAGCGGTGAAACAGCCATGAGCAAGCGAATCCACAATCTGTTTGTCGACGAAACTAAATTAGTAGGTTTTCTTCTTAATGCTTCTTAAGACCCATTAAAATGGACGAAAAGTATTTTTAAATGTGCGACACTAATACATAACTTTTCAACGACGTACGGAAACAAATTATCTCACAATAACCATGAGTATCATATTTGTACGTAAAAAAACGGCTTTCTGAAATATTATTTAAAAAAGTGACACATGTTTTCTGTAATAAAGATATCCTGCGTTCAACAGACTCGCATTCATGTGGCTCGAAGCACGTGAAGCGAAATACGGATCTGAAAAATCAGGGATCATTACCTCACTCCCCACGCATGCCCGTTTCAATCTAAATGATCGCATTCTTCCGGATTGTTGGCGAAGCCGAATTCCTATTACGTAATAGACGCCAAGAACCACAGGCTAGCCGTCCTAATCCACTGCCATTTTTTTTCATATGGAACGTGGACATGTGTATCCCCGTACTCTGGCAAACCGACCTTACGGCATCTATGTATGTAGTGACTGAATTGTTTAAGGCAAATTCGGGTTGTCGCATTTCTCCTCTGAACTTGATTCACTGGAACACATCTTCCTCGCCACCAGAGTATTCGGGATCCTTTGCAGCCGGCCTTCACTCTTAAAGAAGCCTGCACGTCTACTTACCCGCAAACCACCCAAGAGCCAATCATTGCAATCTAGGACATCAGCTTCAGCGAATGATGAGGCGGAACATCCGTTTAAACCTAATAATGAAGCCTGCGCTATGGCATTATGCAGTGCAAAGGGTCATGCTAGGATTGCCTAATGCCACAGCGCAGATTTAATATTAAGGTCTAAACAGATGTTCCGCCTCGTCATTCACTGAGCTGATTTCTTAGATCGCGGAGATTGTCCCTTCGAGTGTTTTCCGGTAAGTAGACACGCAGGCATTTCTCGAGTGCAGACTGTTGAACTTGGAGCACTATGACTCTCGGGCCAGTCACGGAGATGTAACTTGTTGACATTGGTGAGTGATAAAAACAGGTTTCTGCAGCGTGTGAAAAATGATTGAGCAAAATTACATTTGAACTTGATTAAATGACGTCTCTGATAGGCTAATCGTTTCAACGTAATGGCGTGTTGAAAGAAACAAATTAAAAAAACGACCTATTGTATATGAGCATCGGTCTTCGCAAAACGGAACGAACGCCAAGCTTTGGAAATAGCTGTCAACTCTGCATTTTTGACAGTGAGCGTAATACAATAGCGGTCATGCAATGCGATATCGGTCGTCCTTGCGGCAACCAAGCAATTATCAAATGGTTTATACACCAGATTTTCCTCTCAGACCAAAATCGTGCAAGCATCACCCACGTGACATAACGCGTACCACCATGTGACACAAGCCACCAAGAATTCTAGTCGTACATTCCTCAATCCTGAAACAGAAATCTTTAAAGACACTTTTACGAAACCTTAAAATTCCTTTAAGTGTCTACAACACCCGTAAGTCAGTTATGAGCTCTTTGATCTGTTGTTTCATCGGTTAAGCTTAGCGTGTCCACCGCCGTTAAATGAACAAGGTACTTCTCACGCCGATTTATGACATCACAGTCACAAACAAATGTCGTCCCGTCCATTGTAGTCTTCTCACCATCGAACACACAGGAACCACATTTTCACTGCCGCTTCGCTGCACATCGTACACCAGTGAGCGCCAATCACGCACCTTCACTCTATCTTCGACGCTCTGAGTTTCATACTCCGAGCGCAGCAACTAAACGGAGCACAGCGTACGGGAGAGCGACATACCTAAACTATTGACGAGCTGCTTCAGCCCCTTCCGACCGCACGGCTATGATTAACCAAATATCTCGTGCATACCGTGGCTGAATTCGAAATTGTTTCGAAGAAATTAATTAAGGCCTACGTGGAGCGCCAGTGCGTAAATAAAAAAAGGCGGCGTCTTTAGAAAGTTTCTACGAATTTTGTAATATACGAGAAAGATTGAAGACTTGTTTCGAGCACATATGCGGAAAGTTACCTTGACCGATTATTGATTGACCACATGCTGTTAATATTTAAATGAAAGACAACATTGATGAACCCGCTTGTGGACGCAGGAAACTGTAACATTTGTCAGATGTTTCGTGGTTCTGTCTTGCAGCGTGAGACGAAGCCCGTCGATGTGCTAGGCCAATACTGGCCAACGCCAATTCTTTTTCAGACGAGACGTACGAAACGACGTTTTCAACAACTCTAACTGATGATTCGGCTCTCCAATCGAGGTATTTTTATTCGCTGCACGAAGCATTCTAAAAAGTTCTGCGGTCTCAATATCGTCATATCTAAACAGCCTTTCTGTCACTTTGCTATCGGCACACTACTATTTGATAGATGAATTTGTTTTAAGCCCAGATGCACGAACAAAACTTTTCCGGAAAACTAACTGCTGTCTTGGCTTTCAAATCAAACCGTATTTACCTGCTGGATTAAGCACTATTTAACTAAAAGGGGCTGCGGTTCGGGAGCACCCTTCGTCTCAACAACGTTTCTGGCCGGCGCAGCCACTTGTTTTTTGACGTGATTTCTCGGAGCGCGAAGACATCTCTCACTCTCCGAGGAATACCGTCGTGGTACTCTCTGGCCCCCAATACCTCACCGACGAAATGAACTCCCTTTACAACTTGATACTAAAAAACACCACTATCAGGCGAGAGCGAACTGTGCGTATTCTCGAACATAAAGGAGAATCATATTGAATAACGAAGCATGAGACGTTCTAAAGTGCAGATATTTGTATTGATAGAAAGCTTGAAATCGGTTTTTAAAATATACACAAAGTTAAGAGTATTTTAACTTGATAAATATTAGAACGCAGTACAAGTCAGTGCGGCATGAATATTATACATGAGTCTTCAATTCAATTCCCAATGTAATGCAATACGATGTGCTAGTGCATTTTAATAAAATACATTTTAGCAGTAATTCTTTGGGGATACTGAATATATCTATATACCTTGTCTATATGGTACGCGCACATTTGGATTTCAATTGCGAATGAGAGATTATAATATTTTTTATTACATTTATAGAACAAACATTACTATAACATGATTGTTCAATTAAAAAAAGGAACGCATTAAATACGTTTGAATTAAATGTTAAGTCAACTTAGCAAATGCCGCATGGGCTGAGGTCAGAAAAATGGTAAAGGATGTCATTTAGGGACCATAGAGGTTTCACTGAAACTTTATTTACTGTCGCCAACAAGATGTCAAGAAATGAACCTGTGTAAAATACAAAGTACGCAAAACCGTGGACATTAAAAATTGTTTTTCTTTTTTAAACCGATTACTTCTAGCAGTTTTATCAAATATCGACATGTGAACTTAAATCCCAAGAACTAAGGACTTCAATAAATTAGAATACGGGTGTGGCTCGAGACGAAGAATTTTCTTATTACCTTACATGTAACTTTAACCGGCAACAGCTTGAGCCAGGTGGGTATCTAAATGCTCATCACGTTGTGTGGACGCAAAAGGTGTGTTATTTAATGCTTTCCTCATACCAATAGTTCACCACTTCAGGGATATCACGCATTAGCACGGTACGTGCTGAAGATTTCTGTTACACGCCGTGTACGTGAATCTCTTAAACACAAGTCTATAGGAATGTGCAATGCGTTTAGATTTTAACTGTAATGCTCGCACAGTAGCCAACGAGACTGGTTGCATACTCCCCTGGAAAATAATCTCCTGAAGCTCTAAAGTTTTCGCAATAGAACCAGCAGCTGGACTGTTTTCAAATTGCACTCTCAGTTTTAAGCGGTAACCGTCACGTAGTTACACACCAGAACTGATATTTGATTTTTGAGTTTACAAAGTAGATTGCTTTCACTACAGAATAAGTTGCTAATCCACCGTTATAATTTCACCGAGCGCAAATGTGTGTTGGTGTACCTATATTCGTCATTGCGCCGATTATAACGCAAAAATTACAAAGAAATAAACTGGCACAAGAAAATGAAGCGGAGGACAAAAAAAAAAAAACGATGAGGAATACAGGCGACAATTGTACCAGGTCTGCCGACAGTTTCAGGAAGTGCATTAGCAGTAGCTTAATTTTCTCCTCCATCTCCATTATTCCATCATGGTTTCAAACAGCGCGACAAGGCAAGGACAAAGAAAAGACGAGACAAACGGCAGCGCTGTCGCCTGTCTCATTTTTACTTTGTCCTTGTCTTGTCGCGCTGTTTCTTATCAACATATTCATCAACCTACTAGCCCAAACATACCATTTAGCTCCATCATTTGTTTTATTCTTAGACAGATCTGAGCGACCAGACAGAAACCTTAGATGAACACCTGATGACCTTTTATAATAAAAATGATCCCTTTCCTAACATCAGCTCCTTGTATTTGCGAAGATTTGTAATTATAATTACGGCCTTTTAATGAATAATATATCTTCAGACAGGATGTCAGGGTGATTCTTAATCTCAACAACTGCAGTATTAATGCTTGAAAGCTGTTAATAAAATTGCGCTGGTTGAACGGAA